>VXCM01001484.1:133677-175074 GCA_014773175.1 Lucifuga dentata | reverse complement strand
TAGATGGAGGCAGATGATTCGCTGTGGTGACCCCTGAAGGGAAAGCTGAAAGGAAAAGAAGAAGTGGTAATGGGTAGTATTTCCACCCCTGGAAATTTCTTTCTCTGGGATTTGATTTGAATTATTCGTGTATAAGCCGATCCCCGATTTGCTTTGTGAAATTTGGTTTAAAAACACAAAAAAACAAAAAAAAAAAAAAAAANAAAAACAAAACAAACAAAAAAAAAAACTGGGCTTATACTCGAGTATATACGGTAAACATTTTCTCATTTTCTGGACTACTAAAAAAATAGCAAAAAATAAAACTATATTTTTAGACTTGCTTTTGCTTGAAAAATTACAAAAGATACAGAAAATACATTTTCTTAAAAAAGTACCAAGAGTAATGGAGCCACATTAATAAAGATAATTGAAGCAACTGTCCTTCACCTGAACAGCTGCAGCCAAGTAACTAATACACTCACTGCAGTGAAGCAGCTTATAGATAAAATGTTAAAATACTAAATAATGTTCAAAAGAAGACAGAAGGCAGCTCTTTATCTGGGAAAACTCCCTGAGATAACTTTCGGCGGAGCAAATTGAAGTGCAGTTAATAAGTTTATAGGCACAAAATACACATTTTATAATGCAAAAATGTGGAGAAATCCATAAGCATGGGTGGAATTAATAGGATTCAGTCATTTGCTGATTATATATGATTCGTTGTTTCACTGGCTTATGAGAGGAAGTACACAGGTGAGAAAACAGCAGCTAATTGATGATTGTAAGCCAATGGATCATTTACATACTTGAGTAAACTGATGCACAATTGCATTAATCTTGTGGTGATTTTGTGCCTGTGTGGTTTGGTCTGGTTCAATCAGACTAGGGTTCCTTTCCTCCCTTGGTATGGTTTATTTGGTTCAGGCAGACCTGGCTGAACCAAATAAACTCCCCATGCCCAGGAGGGGGTTTGTTTGTGGTCTGAATGAAGCAACTATGAGGAAATCTATTGATCTATTGATTGAACAGTTCAACTAAACTGACATCACTTAATGCCAATTTTAATCAGATTTTTGCCTTAATCTGATTAGAGCTGCAGTTTTAACATGCCTTTAAATGTACAAAGTGATTATGGTTGGTTTTGAATGTGCTGTTTAATGACTGACAGCACTGTTTTTATGACTAATGCACACAGGAAAACATTCACAGAGATACACACACACGCGCTGTTGTTTCTCATGCTGTCAGCAGCCCAATGATGTGTGTTTGTGCAGCCAGAATTTTAATGTGTTGTTGTGTATTTTGATAAGGTTTGGAAAATTCCTCTGCCCTCTTGCCTCGCTGCATCCCCCAGTCCCTTTGGAGTATATTCTTCTACCTGAAGCCTATCATGAGAGGGTTCAGCAGAGAGTCACGCTGCCGGCTGAAGTGCTCTGAATTCTGATGGAGGGTCCAGAGACAGGAAGCCCACTTGATTTTTTTCCAGGATGTAGTAAGGCTTCCTATGCGTCTGTGTTTGGGGTTGAAATCGCAGGGACTCCCTCGTGAATGGGATGACGACATGGTATTCATTGTTTTTTTCACCAGACCTCCAACGCCTCCCTCCTTTGTAGCCCCCTCACATTAAATCCGCTAAGTACTGCTGACTAAACAAGATCTGAAGCCACTCCAACAAGTTGCGGCAGAACCTTTGGAGAAAACACATTTTTTGTTCGCTGATTGTTTTCCTTTGTCTTGTCTGACATGATCTTGGTGAGGAAGTAATTTAGCTGTTTACATAGCATACGAGTGAGAACCAGTCTTTTCAGTAGTCCCAGCCATGCCCTAAGTGCTGACTGGGTGGGGCATTGACGAGTTTTCTTGAACAAATAGGCTAAGTCAAATACTAGCAATACACCTTCTACCAGTATAACTCTGTCGATCATTTGCAAAGACGGAATCGGGGCATTGGAGATGAGTGTGAATATGAACGCTGTTGATTAAAAATGCAGACGTGGTTGTCACATATCTGCTTATTGCGAAGACGCTTCATATGATTTACAAATGCCTCACATTCCCCCTGCATGTCTCAGCTTTGTGACTGAAAACACAATGAAGAGCTCCATCATCTTCATACTGGAGCTCATTATGTTTTTGTTAGTTGACAACATGTTGATCCTCAACAGCTGTATTCATTCTTATTGGCCATGACAAGCCGAGTTTGTTTTTTCAGTGACAAACAGGCAACAGGCAACTGAAGACATAGACAAATAACCATGCATGTGTTGCACGTGGGAGTTAACTATGTATATTTATGTCTTTAATGCCATTATAATCACATATTTGCATGGAAATGTGATCGTAAAAACGCCATCAGGATTCATTTGGAAGTCACTGTTAAATAGACCTGTCAACCCTGACAGCAAGCCTCACCACTTTCACACCCATGTGAGAAATACTTAGAACTAAAGTTAAACTTGCTATGTTCGAGATGCAGCAGCACCCATAAAAAGCACATAAAACATTTAGAAATAGACACACTATTAAGCTTAATGATTGGTTTACCAACAGTATAAAAACATGCCATAACTCAATATTAAATATGAGGCGCCCAAACATAGTAATTCTGTGTTAGGCAGGATCAGATGGGCTGGCCAGCAGAGGGACTCAAACATCTGATCAGCATAGACCATCTGTGCCGCTAGAATACAGATGGACCTCTCTCTACACATTAAACCCCACATCAGACACTTGCATGCTTCAATTTTCCTCCCAATGAATGGAAAGTAACAGCACCCCCACCGTTTCCTCCCACTTCCCCAGTCTAGCAAGCGAATTAAAAAGCAAGACTTAAACGTATAATCGTCCCTGTCATTTATTCTTCTCCCTGGCCATGGCAATCTTGATGAATCATTCAGAAAAAAGACAAAAACTAGGCTCTTTGCTGTGGGGGGGTGCTTTTGCCCTGACCTCGTTTCAGTGTCCCCTCATTCATGGCGAGTGCAGGGTATGAAGGCAAAATGAATTGGTTCCTAGGGCAGGAGGGTGCACCAATCAATGTCCAGTCCCCCCTAACATCCATTTCAGGCCCTGGCACTTTCTGGCATTTGCTCTTTTCTAGGGGGGGATGGTGGGATATTGATCACATTTGGCCGAGAGGCTTTTCTCTCCGAGACCTCTGTGTTTTCTTTGCGCTGAAAAGGTTGGTAATAGATGTGAGCACTAATTGGAAACTCATGCAAAATGCACATTTGGAATCCCCTCTGTGCTCTCTTTGGCTCACTCTCTCATTCTTCTCCTCTCCAGATGGCCATTTAAATATTTGCTTAAATTTGTTTGCTCCATCATTTATTGTATTCTGTGATATATAAGCCATGACTAAACCAATTCACAATGCAACAGCAAGTTCAGGCTATTGAAACATACAGGGCTTATTGCAAATTCCTCTGCAATTATTCTTCAATGAAAGCTTTTGTTTCGTGAGTTGGGGGCAAAGTTCAAGCCACTCATCTCAGCCACTTGATATTTCTATTTGAACTTTCCGTGATAAAGACTGCTTCGTTGTGGCAGCGCTTTGCCTGGTGTGAAACGAGAATATGCATACGTGAATGGCTAACTGTACTGGGTACAAAGGGCAGTATTGTCAATAGCGGCGGATCGTCTCAGGCGGGCAACAGTGTTTCTTCAGCAGACCATTACTGTATGTGTAGGATTATCCCTGCTTCAGAAATGAAGCGTGCTAGTGAACGAACGCTGATTGCAGTAAATGCACAGCTGCCTAATTCTTCTTCCAAAGCTTCTAAAGGAACAGTATCAAATTTTAGCCATGCCAATCCATATTCATGGCCAATCTGGGCTTATTATCACCGTTTATCCATGAGCTTCACAGTCTGTTTTCAGCACAATGATCTCTCAATGGGTTTAAGTGTTATCATGAAGCTGTTATCCTCTCACATTATCCCTGTTGTAGTTTGGAGCAGTCTGAGGCTGTGTGACCTCAGCTGGGTCCTCCCTTGTTCCTGGAGCAGATGTTAAAAAAGAGAGTTCCCCCCCACCTCCAAAACCCCTCATTCGATGTATACATCCACACACACACACACACACACACTATCCCTCCGCGCCTCCTCCCTGCACCCTGGCATCTAATTAGGCGCACAACACAAAGACTCCCAGATGTCAGCGTCCTCCTGGCCTCCTTTGATTGTATCCTTTCCACCCTGCTGACTGGCTTACCGACTGGCTGGATAGCCGGCTGGGGGCCATGTGCGCTATAGGCGTCGACGCGTGTCACTGTGTATAGGTCAACATCATAGCAATTTAACATATCAGTGATTGCGTTTGATGTAAATCACTTTTGAGGGCAACGACCATCCTCAGAAAGGCCCTTGGATTGTCACAAGTAGTCAAAGGAGTATATAGGTTGTCAGATACGCTCTCCTTAACGCTATGATGTATGACTTAATCTAATAATATAAGATAAACTTGCATCATTTTAGGTATATGGCATATTATCTTGGTCTTTGGATCGGTATTATATCATAGCCATTTTATCCAGTGTGCCAATGCATATATAAAATTGCACAGATCTAATTGGACAATCAGCAAGCTCATCTGCCAATTGCTGAACTTATTTGCAGTCATTGGCTGTCAACAACCAATCAGATTATTCTTTGCTTCTTTCTGTACTAACTTGATTTCATTCATGATTAAATGTTCTAAATGGACGAAGCTTATTATAGAATCGGTAAATCTTTTATTGGAAACTGCATCAATTATTGGTGTCCTATGGTAAACTCTATAGTAAGGATTTTAGGTATTTTGTTATGACCATCTGGAGAGCATACATTAACTAATTAGGACCACAATGTTTTGAAAAAGTAGAATATCTTATGAATATCTACAGTCCTTTTGATCCACAAATTAATTAATCTTCCTTTAATAACAGGCAACTCTTGCATCCACACTTCAGTGATCTCACATGCAAACTCAAATTGGCTTTTCCAAGCTCAAGGGCAAAAAGATGAGCCGTTGTTTGCTTTATTTAACTGCCAGGTAGGAGTTTTCCTGTGTGTTTTATTGCCTGCCCTTATCTGAGCCTCCCTGGTATCTGCTTTTAATGTGTTTGGTTAATCTTTATCACTTCCGATCCACCCACTACATCATTCGTTGCACCTTGTGGACCCTTAGGAAAACAGTGTTAGTGTGTTTTCTTCTACCCTGAGTCTTTGCAATCAAGCACAGCGCTATAATCTGTTTTAATCATTTGCTCTCAATTTCCTATAACTCCCCCCCCCCNCCCCCCCCCCCACACACTATCTCTGCATCCGAGGGAAGCTATGGGCTTTACTTCCTCTTCTAATCTCCAGCGGAAAGGGACCAAACTGAACATGTAACCAAGGATTTCATCTGATGCATTACACTGGCACAATTAGCCATTAGAAAGAGAGACAAGCAGAGGTCTGATGTCATTAAAGACAGTGTTTCTAACATCCTGTTCGCTGATTAAGCTACTTCCTTCTACACTAGATAACCCAGGGATATTCAGAAATGGAGCAGAAGGAGACTGTGCATGCAATTTCTTATTTGCAGCTCCATATCAATAGGTTTGGACTTACTAGACTGGCAGTGGATGGAACATGTCGTTTTGATGTGCGAAGGTGTTTGACAAGTACAGTCACGCAGTTGAAGCTTCAGACAGGGTGGAACAGAAATAGGCTCCAGCAGATGCCGAAGGGGATTTGGGATCATGTTTGGGAAGTGTTGCTGCATAAGTAGCTTTGTGAGACAGCAAACATTGGAAAAGTGATCTTAAAAATCGTACAAATACAATTCAGCCCCATTCTGTAATTCTAATGCTTTCTTCTTCTGGAGTCCAAAAATTATTCTGGAAGCCATCCAGAATGTATTCATGCAGCCATGCACATGGTAATACATGTGTTGTTCAGACCGGGTGTCTGACCCTGAAGCAGCCATTGACTGACCTCTGACCCCATCTTCACCAACAAGGAAGTGGTATGCTTACTCTGTGGACAACCACAGTCATCCAAAGCCCGGGCTCTTTGTAAAGGAGTACTATGCGTGAAGTGAAGTGTTTATCTTCTGCTGTGGCCTCAGTCAGGCCAGGTCAGACTGGTTCCCAGCGCTGTTTGTAGAGGGTTAGAAAAACACATGGCTGAGGCTTTGGGATGGGGCAGAGGCGGGAAGCCTGGGTGACACGAAGAGCAATCGACAAGATCTTGATCAGGCTGTGGGATCCCAGTGTCCTGGAAGAAAAGCAGGAATGTCCACACTAATGGTCCGATATGAGTTTGAATTCTATGACAGTAGAATAGAAACTGAAAGGAATATAGAGAAAGGAGAAGAGGAGCTGAAAAGGGAGAGAAAGTGCTGAGACAGCTGCTTCCGCTGTTCAACATTTGGACTCTGATCTCATGTAAATACAAAGGTGAAAGCCCTTCTATCAGTGGAAATGTGACCTGATGGACATGAGGTATTCCTTGTTGACTCTCCCCCTCTTCTGTCCTCCACTCCTCCCCTTTTCCCTCCCCTCCCCTCCCTCCAGTGTTTCCCAGGTGTGTGGATCGCTGCAGGGGAGAGACACCCTGAACGGACACCTGGAGAGGAGAGAGCAGTTCAAGAGACTGTCTCTTGACAGCGGCCTGGTGGTAAGTCAATCTATAAATGACCAGTCTCTTAGGAAAAGCCATTTCCTCTTTTTCAATGCAAGCTTAACAACTAAATGCTGTGCTGTGTGTTTTGTTTTCAAGAGGAAATGTTTGTAAAATTAGTTCTTGAGCCATTTGAAGTTGCAGGATTTTGGTTTTTGTAGCTAGACAGCACTTCTTATCGAGGTTGGGATTTTTCACATTTTCAGGAGGGGGCCTAAAACTGCCTGTTTTTACTCAATGTGCAAAGTAGTACTGCAGCAAGAGAGAGTAGGAGTGGATCAGTGTGTTTTTTGCACATTAAGGTATTGCAAAGTTTTCAAAATAGATCTTAATTGAAAATAAGGACATGGAAATCTATATTTGTTCTCTTAAAATGTAAAATTTTTTGTGATTATTGATGAATTAATGTTGCATTTTATCAAACAGCATCAGATTGTGGCGTTTATGAAAATTATTACTACAGACTGTTATGATGAGACATGCTCTGAGATGAGATTGTAGCACTAAATTAAAGTCCACACACACACACACACACACACACACACACACACACACACACACACACAAATAAACACACAACCACGTGTCACAGGCAGTGAGACAAAGCAGTCCGCTTGACTGTGTTTGTGAAAGCCACTGTGGCGGCTGTGACTGACAGGCTTATCTGTGTTGCTGTGAATCACAGGAGTGGAAACTTGTTTCGGCTCAGGGTTAACTGAAGGTGAATCTGCTGCCAAGTGGCTCTTTGGAATGTCAAGTGCAGGCAAACTGGCTGCTGTGTTTTGTTTGAGTGTGTGTGCTGAAGTGCATTCACCCCCTCACCAAACCCTGCCCCCACTGCATACAGTATATACATCACTACACAGGAAATGATAAATTAAGAGTTTTAAAATAGCTGCTGAAGTCATCAAACACATGATGAAATGGCAGCTGCGGTTTTTCATTGTGATTGATTATGAGATCTAATGACAAAGAAACTTTAAATACTATAACCAGGGGATAATTTTGATATGTGTGCTGTACTTTGCTGAAAATATGAAGACTTCTGCCAGCCAATCAGATTGAGCTTGTTGGTGATAGTGATCTATAGCATATCTGCACAAAACGGTTTAAATTCTTTCTTTACAACATGCTGATATTTGAGATATTTTACAGCTCACTTTTCTCAGACTGCAGCAGTTGACCAGTGCAAAGATTAGTCTTGACATGTTGAGATCATTCATTTAACTCAATATCTGAGGTAAATGAGATAAATTGAGGTAAAGCAGACAGACCAAAAAATTTAATTATGAAGACTTTATCACAAAAAAAGCATATGGAGTTCCCAGGACATCACGCATTGATCTTGCGGTGTTAAGAATATCTAATAGACTAAACCTATCAACTATTACAATCCACTCACTGTGCTTTATTCTTGTAAATGTGTAACTTCCTGTGACACTGTGAATTATTACTCTGGTGTCTGACATGTTTATGTGGCTTCATGTCTTGTGACTGTGTGACACATAAAGGCTTTTGAACTTCTTCCATAATATTATCACCATGACCGATAGATAGAAAATATGCTGTAGCTTTAATTGCTTTAATTGGGTACACAGCGACCTGATTTAGAGTGGTGCTGAATCTAGGTCATATTTATGATATGGTTTATGATTCAACATGCTCCCATTTGTCCACTCAGCTAGTCATGCATGCATTTTCCCTCTTTTCCCATTTTCCATTCTTTTCATCTCACTCCTCTGCCTCTCTCTCTCTCTCTCTCTCTCTGTCTCTTGCTGTCTGTACTTCTTTTTCTTTTGCTCTCGCACATCACTTCCCTCCTTTTGCAGCATTATTCATCTCTAGTCTTTCCTGTCCTAATCATGTATTTACAAGTAGCATGGCAGCAGGCACATAAGGATACTGGCTGTTTTAATAGTGGGACATGAGGAAGCCTGGAGCGTTTTGGGAAGAGTCCAGCTTAGGTCTGGTGGCAAAGTGCAGACCATGAAAAGTGCATGCTTGTTTCAAGGGTACAGCATAGTTATTTATATGATTTATTGTTGCTAACTAGTGGCTATTGACACCTACAGGTGAAAATAATTTTGTACAGCCAGATCCCGATTAGCAGTTTTGCTAATTTCTGTTACACTTTCTTGATGACGTGTTGAAACAAAAAGACTCTTTCATGGCCTTTTTTGGGCGATGAGCCATTTAGTTTGAGGCCACCGAGTTCAAGTTTGGCTCGGAATTCAAACCCAGGTCTTTATCCTTCTCCTGCTGATGGAGGACATGATGTCTCTGGCCCTTGTGGCCCTGCTGGCCCTGGCACAGATAAACCCACCAAGTCCTATAAACACTCCTTTTCCTGGGAGGATATGAGCCTTTGATACATTTATTTTTTCAGGCATCTGAGAAAACACAAGAGGCAGATTCTGACATTGATGACAGGCATGAGCTTTCATGTTCTGGTTTTCTGTGCTATCTGTGCTTGTGAACCACTTTCTGCCAGTTTACATACAGTAATTGTGAAGCATGCTGATATTGCACTCTTAAGATGATGCATGACCTGGACAACGACCGTGTTTTTCATGGGCTGTTTAGATGATGAACACAAAATATTTTCCACTTGGAATGTCCCTGACAGATTTTCAGTTCATACTAGCATGCTAAGTTAACCTTTCAACTAAAACAAGCTTTTTAGAAATGTCGCTAGAGACAAATACCATATGTCAGCCGAGGAACAGGTAAAATATTTATGTCTGCTCTTCTTTGGCTGGATTACAAGTCCCAGCTTCATACAAACCTTCTATCAGTCGTCTATGGGTAATTTGGTGAACACACATAGGGCTTAAATGTCAGTTTGGACCAGCACTTCACATATGTGTAATACATTGAGCCAGCATATGTTTCTTCAGTGCATGCAGGCTAGGTTCAAGGGAATTTTCTTGTCTGTGTTTGATCTAAAGCTGCTCAAAGCTCAAATTAGTGGAAAGGTAATGAAATGAGGTGACTTCATGTCTTTGTATAAATGTGTGTCTTGGTATTTTTCAGTGAGCGTCTGTGTGGCCCTGCATATTTGTGAGGGTGAAGTGAAGGGAGTGGAACCTTAGACAGCATTATCAGCATTTTATTGATGTGTTTCATTACACACGACAGGAAATGCATTGGGTTGGATCGTCAAATCTGGACGAGGTTGAGCAGCAGAGACCACATTAGTGAGTAACTGGGGCAACATTTGTGTTATGTAACTGCTGTGTTGCTGGGTTAAATCTGTGTCTCTATTTTTATCATTTGATGTGTGTCTGCCTGTGCATGAGACTCTCGCCGTCATGCGGTGACATGCACCGTGAGCCCGGTGGCCGTGGACCGTCTGCTGCCAGCGAGCTTTAACTAGGTCACCACAGAAACTCCGTCAGGGGGCCATTCTGCACGGTACAGCCTATAACAGCGGTGTAATGCATCCAAAAATTCTTAAGTGGTACAAATCTGCAGAAAATACTTATCATCCACAGGTTTTTGAAGCCTAGAATATCACAAATAAAAAATTGGAAAGCTTGGCAGAAAGCTTCGCAATCCAAAATTTGCCGTCCTGTCTAATGAAGGATGTTTTACAGCATTGCAACTTGAGGATGTCTTAACTGTTGAAAGATCTTGTGCTTGTTTTCTCCTCCACACCTTTTTCCTGCCAACTTTTGTAACGTATGCAGCCGTACAATCATGCTCGGAGATAATTGATAACAAAAGGCTAAATTGAAAATGCTCTGCAGGGGAGGGTTAATAATCAAGTGCCCCACATTACTGATTAAATGCCTGCTGCATAGTTGTGAATTGTATTGCATAAACAGCATGTGGTAATGCTTTCCTGTTTATCTCCAAAGTATTTGGGTTTAGCCAAATCTCCCTGGCTTTTGTCAAGCCTCCTCCTCATATAAAGTCTTTTATGTGCTGATTTGCTGGCATGCTGTTATATCAGGCTGCAACTTGTTTTACGGGCCCAAAAGTTGGACAGTAAAATTGCCTCAGAAACAAGAAACAAGCCCAAGAACAGACAAATTAGTTTTGTTTATGCTAAATTGAAGTGCAAATGAATTAGAGGGAAGCCAGCATGGAGTCTGTTTGGCAAGACTGGATTTCCTCCTTCTTTCCCCCTCATAGCTTATTACAATGCAGAATAGAGACATAAAACAAGCTCTGTAGTTGGATGGAAAAATAAAATGCTCAGTCTAATCTGATTGGCTCGCGCATCATCAAGCAGACAAATGGAGAGATTTGATAGTGAGCAGAATGTAATTATACAGTAGAAATTCCCTCACAATGAAATAGATCCTGTCCTCATGGCATACATATTACAGGACACCAAATGCTTGATTGTTGAGTTATTGGTGCTATGTTATTGGTGTGGTTCTGAGGCTCTGTCTGATTGGACAGTTTGGGTGGGAGCCAATATACAAAGACTCTTTTGCACTTCATCTTGAGGGTTTTAAATGAAGTCTCTCAGCAAGGGCGTACCAGCCTCTGGCTGGGTCTTTGACAGCTCCTTCAATAGGCAGGTGACATACCACACATACCTGGGCACCGCGTGGGTAGCCACGGGGCCGCAGGGTGTGGGAACCCAGCAAACCCTGGGCCACTTGCTGACATAGAGAGGCAGAAAACGTGGCATTTTCCTTCTCTTGTCTCATGGGAACTGTCTCCTCTCTCATGAGCTGACGAGGAGCGATTACAACCCTGGTTTTTCCCAAGACTCCAGTCTGAAACCCAGTGGCTTCCCCATATCCAACCACATGCTGTGGATAAGACTAAGCACTAAGTAGCCTCCATCCGCTTGTAAAATTGGTTTAATAATTGTCGAGGCTGTTTTGATATAAGCCACAGGTCTATTTTTTCAACCTCCAAGTAACTAGATTTGGAGGTCCTCAGAGACTCAATACTGAGCTTTTGTTTTTATTGGGAGCAATTATGTATTTCATGGAGCTTAGCATCACATGTAGAAGAAGGCTTCTTACATTATTTGATCAAGAGTCTTTGCCAGATAGATGATGAAATACAGTCATTTCCTATTAAAGCTCCCAACATGATGTCAGAAAACTGATTTACTGCCAATTGCTGAGGATTCAGGTAAGTAAAGCAAGAGAAATTATGACGCTACCGCATTCTGCTTTGGGTCATGTTGAACCAAGCATTCCGACTGACCTGGTAATTCTCTACTTGGCATGCGAACCATCTTCTTTGCCTGCTACTGCCATACCGATGTGTGCTAACATATGCTAAAAATCTCTGACCCATGTCACAGGATGCATGTGCTGTATGTTACATGCCTCAGTAACAATTCTTGGGTGCCTTATCTTCTATTTATCACGTTTTTGCTCAATCAAAGGCACTTAGGTTATCAGTCAGAAAATAAAAGAAACATTTGGGCCTGTTCCAAACTACTATTCCAAACTATTAGGTAGACTTTTGTAGCGAGGAGGACATAAGTTTCTGTCCAGGGTCCTGCGCTAGCTTGTATAATTGGACTTTCTGCACCCTTTGCATTGAGGGGCCAGTTAGAGACCTTCGCTTCTTCCAATCATGATGGGGATCAAAGCTAATACCGGGACGCGTGTGGTTTGGACTCACATGTGTTGCCTCCCAAACATTAGCACACACACCCATCTCTATTCTCCCTGTGTTTCCTCACGCAGCCCCGTGCCAGGAACACAGAGGCCTTTGAGACCTGGACTCAGAGGGGACAAAAAGAAGACAGTCCCTCACTGGCTGCTTTATTACTTTCTCTTTGTCCTCTTTTTCACTTCAGGCTCAGTTGGAGGTCAATCAAGATAAAATTATGACACAATGAAGGAATAAATCTGTTAGTCAGCTCAAGCAAGATGATAGTGAAAACGTGTTTTTACTTCTGAACAAATTACACAATATTTTTATGCAATTATGACACATATACTTTAAATCACATCACACTCAAAGGTGATCAGATTATATGTCCACACTTGTCTCCTCCTCAAACAATAAATGTGGTAAAACACTGGATTTGTTTTGTATTAGAGGATGCCCTGTGTTGAAACTATTCAGCATAGAAACTTGAGACATGATCCTACACAGTATTCAACAGAGATTATCCCAGGGTGTTAACCCCACCCATCTGGTTTGGTCGCTCCATCTCAGGTTTTTGTTTATCATATGCAGATGAGGCCATTTTTTAATCCAACATCATTGGTGCTTTAGCTTTGGGTTTGATCAAGGCAGCTAACAGGATTGGATGTGCAGATTAGTACCCAAATATAGGGAAAGAGGCAGAAAGTAAGGGGGGGCACCTTGCATCTGTCAGCAAAGGGAAGCCCACCTCCTCATCTTGCAGCTGGGGTGAGATATCCTTCCCTCCCTGAGCTCCTGGCAGATTGGGTGTGGGTGTCAGAGGTGGAGGGATGGTAAGCCCGTCGTGCCTATTCTTCTGCACAGAGGCTGCCCTGTGATCACATCCTCCTCATCAGGCGTCGAGCCAAACCCTCAGCTGGGATCTGAGAGAACCCATTCATATCCCCAGAGCTCAGTTTTCTGAGGGACCAAAGCTACAAAGCTTAGCCAGGCTTGTTGATGGGTTTACTGATGATTGCATTGATCATTTCCTGACAAATGAGTTATATCAAGTTTTTCTATAAATACAACAGCCTAGAAGTTTATTAGTGCCTTTGTAGCGCTCTGTAACTGTGTAGCTTGGTGGTCTGGAACTCGCCATAACTATCCAAGTGATCCGAGAATCATTTCCGCCCTGACCAGGGAAATATTTACACGTTTCCGCATTAGCTCAGACCACTGAGTAAATACATAAAGAAACCACTTTAAAACTTTGAAATATGGCTCCACGTAAGTGCTCAAGGCCTCATTTTAGCCAGTGTTTGTTTTGATATCAGCTGATTGATGAAGATTGAGAGCGTGTATCCACATTTGCATGAATATTTGGATGTGTGGGAATGCTTTCACATAGAAGTCGCTTTATGTCTGCATGTGCATATGTGAGTTTGAAGACGTTTCATTTAAAGGGCCGTTTCTGCTCATGTGTTCATGCCTGAGGACACTTGGAAACTCATTACGGGTGAAATAGATGCCTCCAAGTCTGAATGTCCCCCTCAGTGGAGACTGCAGTGGCTGGATTTGAAAGGTGAATTCCTACCAGGTGTTCACTTAGGGGAGTGGTGCTTCCTCACACCTGGTGACCTCTTTGTTTTGAAGGGTTGGGGGTTCAAAGCAAAAGGGTTAGGACCAGGTTCTGTGTTTGTCAAGCTACATTCATATACACCTACACAGTTGTTTGCACTTCAGCACTTTGCAATTTGCAAATCAAAATAAATGAGATGAATTTTTAGCGATTATTGCATCCATTGCAAAACAACTGCTATTAATCCATTATATTATTTCACCATTAATCTCATTTATGCTTTGGTATAGGATGCATTACTAAAGTCGGCAGTCAATCTGACCCAGATTCAATTTTCTGGCTATACCAGACCAAAATCATTATATAGTTATTAGTCTCATGATGCCTTCTTCTCCCTGACAAATGATGCATCCTTCAATTGCCAAAGGAAGAGATATAGTGGCTTAGCTTGTCTTGCAGTATATACACTTTTGATGCACAGATGACACATTAATTTCAATCCAACCATTCATCTTCAAACCACACTTGGCTCACAGAACAGATTCCAAACTGGATTATCATTTAATAAAGCTTTCATGAGTAGGTGGGACAATGCAAGAACGGCTTTGATGAAAACAATTAGTCACTTCCAGGAATGCACTGGGGCAGGGCTCTAATTTTACACCTGCAACAGCCCCAACCTGCTTCACACAACCACGCCTGTGTGAAGCACCTTTGCCTGACATCATAAATTCCTCAGTGAGGCTTGTCTGGGCATCTGCTGAATGATGAGTTTGTAATCTCTGTTTGAGCACGAACACCACCTGCCACTCACTTCCCATCAATCACAATGATAGCCACAGGTGATGGGCTCAGTCGTCTCTGGGAGAACATGTAGCTTGTATATTGCCAGTAGCTGAGGTTCAAATCATCTTGGAATATTTGTTTTCGAGGCCCTGGTTTAAGATTGTTTCGACTATTTAATTGGAAGTCTTTCTGCTCATGGCTCCAGGGTGATTTACTGTAACCTCACACAGCCACACCATAATCTGCAAGCTATGAGATTAAAGTCTTAAAGTCTGCCCATTTGAAATACCTATTAAACTCATCAGCAAACATTAGATGATCATACAAGTTGCTACATCTGCATGTTGCCTCAAGAACCATTTCAAACTAGACATTTTAGAAGGAAAATGAAAAAACTAGATGGTCTATTTCTCACCTTAGAAGCTTCAGAAACTGATTTTGATTGTAGCTTACTATCTCATGTGCAGCCTTGAAATGATATGCATCTAAAGCTAATTTATCTATGCTCTTTCAGACCACGATGAGCAAATTAAAACCTGTTGGATGTTCCTGTCAAGCTTGGTTTAGAGAGTAGAGAGACTATTTTATGCAACATCATCACAATGCGCCTGTACATTTTGCTGTTAATGTAAATGGAAAATGCTTTAGAACAGCTGATTCTGACATATTTTTTCTGAATATACTCAGAAAAACTCATTCCCCATTCAATCAACCCATACGTGTTTATACTGAAAAGTGGAAACAATGCTACAAAGTGGTTGGATCAAGATTGCCTCTTTCCTTCCAGAACTCAGAAGTCATGCAGCGTATTTGATGTTGAATTGAAGTATTGCGCTCTGGATAAGATGGGGTAAAATACTCCTGAGGCGAGTGTCAGGGAGTCTTTTGATTGGTTATTTGATACTTGTGTCGTGCTGCCAGTCTGTCGCTTTGCTGCCAAGTCCTTCTTAACATTTTCTTAGATCTTCCTGAGCAGCAGCAGTGGCAGTTGTAGTCATAGTGAAGCAGTCAACAATCTGGCGTGTTAGAAAGAGCCCAGAGACACAGGAAGTAGAGGGACCAGACAAGGTTGGACTTCTCTGCTGATGTGTTAATGTTTTATGTCTTTATGTGCACATACAAATACCAACCATTCACTGCTTCACACACAAACACATGAAAACACACAGGCATGTGTTTTCCTGGGCAGTTGGTCTTACCCAGGTGATTTAATCCAACTCGACATGCTGGTTAAATATTGACAAGAACTGATGTGGCCTTGCTGAGGAGAAAAGAGAAGGCATTTCCCTGCCGAGGCTGCATGACCGCCTGCTGCATCATCACTGCAACACACTCACGCACATGCATACACAGTGCAGGCAGCAGCTGAGACTCGGCAAGGCATGTAGGCCAGAGTAGAAGAGAGCAAAGCGGAAGAAGAGGAAGGCAGCAGAGGATAAGTGGAGGCAGGATGAGCCAGTACCATGCGATCACATCCATCTGTGGGAGGGTCGGGAACATTCCTGTGCTGGAGCTGCTGGTGGTGAGTCTCCATCCATACCTTCTCTCCATCCATCCATCCTTGGGGCTTCTTTGAGGGGGCATCTGGGCAGGAGGCAGGTTGTCTGGAGTTGGAATCGGTCTGACGGAGCGATAATCAGACTAACATCCTGCCCTCCAGTCCATCCAGCTTCGCAATCATTTCCATTGCTTGTACCCCAGACAGGAGACAGGAATTGCTCAGGGTTAGAGGTGCAGGGCGGGGGGAGGAGGTGAGGATGAATGGGGTGAAGAAGGAGGAGTTCAGGGAGTAAGTGAAGCACATGCAAGAGCAAGTTTCTAAATGCGTATCTGTCATTGTGTGTAACATTGTGGTCTGCATGTGTTGCCGACTCACTGTGTGTGCATTTGAGAAGGTAGGTTTGTGTGTGACAGTGTGGAAGCGCCTAGAGTGTATGTGATCTTACAATTTTCCATATGTAGGTCACCAGGCAACTGGCTGCGACTACCGCTAATTACATGTGAGAATCGAGCCTGTTTCACGTTTCTGATACATCTCGAAAGGTTGGAATCAGGGGACGTGCCTGCCTTCTGTAGATATTTATCCCAAGTGGTGTGATGTGTTGTAGTGTTTGACAGTTTGTTAGTAAGTTGATGCGCGCGCGCGCGCGCGTGTGTGTGTGTGTGTGTGTGTGTGTGTGTGTTTCAGGGGAAACTGTCTAAATCCCTTGTCTGATTGGGTAAAAGGGGCAGAGAAAGTGATTTGTCTTGTTCTGGAAACAGCAAGAAATGCAGGGAAAAGAAAGAAAATGGATCAATTTACTGCAGATTTCTCTTTTTCCATCTCTGTCCTTTCCTTTCACTCTCCATCTCTCTCTTTCTCTCTTTCTATCTCCCTCTTTCCCTTGTTCTTCCACTCTTCAAATGTCTCCAATCCACCTTCTTCTGGTTTTGTGTCCCACACTCTTCCCTCCATTTCTGAGTTATTGAGCCAGAGGTGTTTTGTGGAAATCCAGGGATCCTTCGCCTCTGCCACCACACGGACACAATTATGCAGACAAATGTCTCCGCTGAGCTCCAAGCCTCCATATATCCTTTATCTAATTACATTAACAGGAGCTGGATAGTGACTAATGGCTTGTGGAGGAGAAGGGGGAAACACACGAGGAGGAGCTGGAGAGGCTCGGGATGCATGATTGCATTTTTCCATCCTATTTCACTCTCTCGCTCCTGCTCGTGCCCAGATCGNCGGGATGCATGATTGCATTTTTCCATCCTATTTCACTCTCTCGCTCCTGCTCGTGCCCAGATCGCTCCTTATGCTCCTTCTGGAATACCCCCGCAACCCCAGCCCTACACACACACACAAACAGACGCTCACACACTGACCCACTGAGCCATTTTCCAGTCTCACATGTAAGAAAAATGGATTTTTCTGTTTTGGTTAGCTTTTAATGGCTTACAGCAAAGTTTCCTTGGCTGCATTGTAGTGCTTTGCAGTGTAAATGTTAGCATTAAGACTGATGTTGTGTGCTGTGTATGTTATTTGATGCCTTTTTAATTTTAATAATAATAACATGTATAGCATGTACTTCCAAAATACTTCCCAACCTGCCTGCAGCGATAGTCAAACACAGTTGGGAACGCAGCACCTCCTCACTGTCTTAATCATCCACTTTAGTCATCCCAAAGTACCAAACTTGTGGTTTTGCATGTTGTAACCCATCAACTTATAATTATGCATGCTTTATATAACTGCTTTACCACGAGCTTTTTAATTGGTATCCTGCCTTTAAGGCTGCATGTGATTATGAAAATCAGCTTGCAAATACTTGCTTAAGACATTTCGGGGAAATTCATAAAAAATGACAGTAACTACACAGCATCACGCTATGATGTTAAAGGAAAACGATAAAAAAGGCCAGCAACGCGTTTATGAAGCGGGAACGAGGTTGTGTGACAGTATTTGCCTTTACTGACATGTTAAAGCTGCATTTTATGAATTAATCTGCCTTACAAAGTTATGTTATTATTTCATGGTTAAAAAAAAAAAAAAAAAAAAATCTTTGGCCTTGTTGGTGCATTCAAGGACACGGACAAAATGTCAAAATGTTTTATGTTTGCTTATTGAATGCCCAACAATGATTTACAATTTCAGGTCTCGATCCCATTTCAAAGCTTCCCTGAACACACCACTCGTTGCCAACTGCATTAACATGCAACAATTATGAATTTATGAAGCAATCTTGTACAAGCACACGTCTCTGCACGTTGATTTCTTACCTCACTGAAATGACCTTAAGTTAAAGTCACCTGGAAAGTAGGAAATCAGTATGCCGGTATATGAGAATTGTGCAACATCCCCTGGTATGGCAGTTTAAATCTTGATATCATATAGTTATAGTAATCTCTGTTTTCTCTCCTGTTGGTCAGTAAATAAAGCAGGTGTCAGTATTTTCTTTTTTTTTTTCTCAGAGATTTGTCGGCAGAAGCAGCTCAGCAGTTTTCTGGCTCACATTACTTTATGCTAATATCCCTCAGCTGCAACCTGCACCACCCTCCTGCTTCCCTCCTTTGCTCTCTCACACACTCTCTCTCTCACTGATACACGCACACACACACACACACACACACAAAGAAATGACACACACAAGCCCCCGGGACAGTCATGGGAGGGCCATGAAAAGGAAGCTGAAATGATTAATTAACTGTGCCCTCGTTTTGATACCGCCTTATTGGCTTTCAACAGCTGATTTTCAGCTTCTGAGCTTTGCATAGATTATCCTCCCACCATCACCACCACCACCCCAAACAGACACACAAACACACTTCTGAAAAAATTGAGGTCATGTTCATGCAATGGTGAAAGCTCAGTATTGGATTCGGGGCAGGTTGCATGGCTCAGGGTTTTGTTGGTGTAATGAGGAAGAAGTAATGCTGATTCCAGCAAAGACTCGTTTGACAGATACCTGCATCGACCTGCATTGAAAAGTCTTGTCTCTTGTCTTGGTAAGCTTGTTTTGGATTTAACGGTACAGGTGAAAGTTATTCGTGAGAGACTCTGACCTGTTTCCCAGACATAAGAGCATAACAATATGTAGTGTATATGCGTAAAAATGGTCAAAGTTAAAGATCAAAAACCTGTAACATTTAAATCCCGGTGGATGTTTGTCTGTGCATGTGCACACGTGTGCATTATAAATACCCCCAATGTGTGTACAGTACATGTATGTATAGCCTTTAAGGAGTATGTTTGCACATGTGTGTTTGAATCTGCACGTGTGTGTGTTTGTGTGTGTTCATGCCAAACACCAGGTGTTCCAGCGGTCCCAGCAGTGTCTCAGCCCTGACCGACCGTCCCCACGGTCCCCTGTGCTTTTCCATTGATGACAGCCGCTGAGGACAGACAGCTATACAGCATTAAAGCCTGTCAGGTCCCAGCGGCACATCTAGACAATACAATAGCTCTCCTGTATACAGCCCATACACTGGGGGGGACCCTGAAGCACTTTTTTGTTAACTTTTATTCATCTGTTTGCTATCTCCTCTGGTTTCCTTTGTGCCAAGTACTCATGTATACATCCTCCAAACAATCAGCATCTTAATAAGTCATTTTTCTCTATTACTGAGCCGTAAAAGTGGTATTTTCTAGCTGTTTCCAGCACAAATCACCAGATCTCAGAGATCTCTCTCTCCCCATCCTCTTTTTTCTTTCTGTCTCCATCTTTCTCCCCCTTTCCCAAACAAAAGATCACCTGCCTGGCTGTGTGATGTGTCACAGGGTGAGAGCCTGAGGGAAAGCCGGCAGCCATGTGGAAGTCTGTAACGACTGCGTCATGATGCCTGTTATCTCCTCGTCTGCTCTATGGCAATTTTACCCAGATTAACCTATTTTCACAAGTGTTGAATTTATGTGCTAACACGTCTTTGTGTTTGTGTTTGTACGTGTGTGTTTGTGTTTTGGGAGGATGTCTACAACCCCTTCAGGTCTGTGTTGCTCATTGAGCGTAACAGCTTTAATTTCGTCTGACATGTTTTAAAGGAAAATGGCCAATGGTTATTTTCATAGCATGAGCCATTCCCCGAAATGTTTCTCCACAATATCCTGCGCTGGAACTCGCTCATATGCAAACAAAGCAAGAGCGGATGGAACAAAGCTGAGAGAACCTGCCTTGCCTCCAACTGCAGCGTGTTGCATTATAATAAGGTGTTGCTTGCAGGAAACCGGATTTTTTACTGACGTGGCTAATGTGCCCTGTCAGAGGCGTTTGCGGCAGATGCTTGCCTCGTCTCCATGAGGTGAAAAGTGGAAAAAGGAGATTTGAGTAGCTGCTGGTTTCTCTTTGCAGTCAGGAAGCAAAGAATTTCTTGCCTTTGCTGATATTTGAGGAGCCATCATGGCGATTGATCGTTTGTTATAGTATTTAAATATGTGTTATCTCAGGGTTTTATGCTTCTCATCATCACATGGTCACTATAGAAGCATTATTTCAAATGCTAAGTGTCAATATGAAGTGAAGCGTCTACCAGAGCCATTACGATGATTAGAGGGAAACTCATGATGGCTCATGATGGTATTTTTATGGTTCTCCATTATGAAGAGTCAGTGCCTTGTAGATTGGCCATTTCTGCAGATCCAATTACATGCTACACAAAGTGTCCATTCAGTATTTTAATTCTCAATGCTTAAAAACAAATGAAAAATCCAAATCCAGATCCAAAAGCCAAGTCAGCAAGATGTGACTTCACCATGTTCCAAAAAGGGTTTACAAGCCAGAATAAGCACCGTTTACATGCACACTACACTCCAATTTTTGTCTGTACTGCAATTCAGGCAGAAATGCAGATTAAGAACGGTTTGAACTGTTTTGAGGATTCAGAACTAGTCAACATAGACTTGATGCATATTTTTGTAGTGCAGCACCAGCTCTTAACATCAGCCACTGATTCTTGAGATGAAGCAATCTGGATGCAGGACTATATTATTGGTTCTTCATCATCGTGTTCATACAACACATCCATGAGAATGATCAATATCATCTGAATGGAGTAACATTTGTTCCTGTGAGTCATTGGGTTTGCTGGAACCTTCTTTATCCATTCACATGATTGAGTCTTAGTCGCTTTCTAAAGAGGTAATATGATCTGTATGCCTTTCATGGGTTCATAACTCAACTTTATGGTGATGCGCTCGTGGCTTGCAATGATTTTCCGGGATCCTCTCGCTGCAGCCAGACATCGGTGTAATGATTGGGGTTTTATGAGGCAGGAACAGTGAGCAAAGCGAGCCTCAGGTGAACAGGATTGAATGAAAGATGCATCACGCAGGACGGTTTGACCCTCGGGGCTGACTGTCTGGAGTGTCAGCGGTCAATGGTTGTCTTTGTGTGTGGCCACAGAGGTCACTAGGGGGCTATTGTGGAGACCCGTGGCAGCCAGTGGGCTATCGAGCCGCGACCTAAGATCCATCTGGCACAGCAGCTGGAGATGTTCGGCTGGCCTGAGATGGAGCCAGGGGATTTCTTTACAGGAAACACAGTGGAAACTAGATTCACATGTATGCAAATTGAATATATTAGGCTTAAACATGCAAAATGGATGGTATAGTCCTTTAAATTAATTTCTATGAGGTTATCGTTTTTCAGTATATGGGTCAGGTGTGGTAACAGTACAACAAAGTATATTTACTAATTGTTGCATACTGCAGTACTGGCACACTACACACCTCCTAAAACTTTATCCAGACACAAACAAGCTTTATTTTGGAGGCATTTCCTGGTTGGATTTTGTGTGTTCCCCACCCTTCCTCTGTCTCATTCCTGCTCTGGCATTAAGGGGGATTCTGAGACTCAAGTCGAACCAGCTGAATTACTGCATTATTAAGCTTTTCTCCCTGACCCACTTCCCCTACTGCTTGCATGGCCTGACTCCAGCATGGGGTCTACGTCCACCAGGAACCAAGCACTGAACTAGTCTCGGATAGGTTTCGCTGTAAATGGACCTCTTATGTGCCACAGCTTCCAGTTTGAAAGCAGGATGAAATGAGGCGATGCTGAAAGCTCTTCATTTTCTCATCAGGCTTCCATTCAGATGGACTGAGCCGGTCTGTTCAGGCTTCGTTGCACAAGCAGAGACATGCAGCGGAATAATATGGAAAAATTCAGTTTGATTCTCACTGATTATTTCATCGTCCTGCAATTTCATATTGCATTTCACTGTAATCTAGTGAGTATTAAAGGGGGAAATCTGTCAAAAGAAAAAATTAATTATACATCTTGAAGGAAGCTTTAATATTTAGCTACATTTGTTTGAGCTTGAGTTTGAATGACTCAATCAAAAATGGATTACATAATCAAAAATCCTCTAATTCAAACATTATATTCTTAATTCTAGACCAGTGAAGATTATTTTCCTTGATTTAGAAGAAAAATAGGATTCAAACATCTTTAAATAACATCTCAAGATTTGTTTTTGCAGTTGCACGTTTCATTTTGTGACGTTTCATTGCCAATTAAACAGTTTCATCGGAGGTTATGTACGTATGTGTTTGATATTTCTAGAAGAGGATAGTCAGGTTTTGTAGCTTTACGCGAATCCTTTGGGTGCTTCAACCTCCGTAAATGCGGTCAGTCCAACTTCTGACCTACAAGGGGAACAATGTGAACGTTCTAGCGTGTCCTGCATAATGCCATGGTAAACAGCTCATGCTGAAGGTAATGCTTTCAGGGGTCGAGGGCATCTGATGAGCGAGCCATTGTAACCCTTCAGAATGAAGCCGCTGCCTCGCTTCAATCAGACTATTGGAAAGCTCGGGCTGAGGAATAGCTTCCAGAGGGTTCAGAGAATGTGAGAGCATTTGCTAAAAGGGGGGGCTGCCCCAGATAAAGAGGGTTAGCTGAGTAAACAAATAATAATGATAGAACAGTGTTGTTATTGTAAGAGCAACGAGCAAAGGAAATTCACATCCTTGCACTGCAACATTTTCCCACAGTAGCGGAATTATCACATTCTGATCCTAAAATATCTCAAAGGGTTCAAATGTCTCAGAGGAACATATGAAAACCAGAAAGCGACAGTTATGATAGGGATGAAAATATAATTTATCTATCAGATGGACCTTTGGCGTTGTTTGATATTTTTGGGGGCCTCCATGGTTCTTCGCTATGAGGCTTAGAGCTTCAACGTGTTTCAGTCGTGGGACGAGAGAGAGCATTGGAGCCCGCTGATGTCACCCCATCTGAGAGGCTTAATGAGAAACAGCGCTGATGTCAAGTTCTTCTCCGACTCCCATCTGGAAGAAATAAAACAAATATGGCTGCTAAAAATAAGACTCCACTTGAGATGATAACAAGGATTTAGTGCCATTAACTGTGTAAATACAGTGTGTGGTTGGCCCCAGATTCCCATTGGAATTCCTTCCTCAACCTGAATGAGCTCTGACTGTAAAAAGCCCCCAGAAACGATCTGCATTAATACCACCAAAATAGCCTTTCCACGTAGCTGATGGATGACTTAAATATTTAATGTTGCTGAATTGTAGGATTCTCTCTCTCCAAATCACTTGATGGAGTGTGAATGTGTGTAGCCGCGGCACTGAGAGCTCTTTGTGCACATTAACCTATGGATGGAGAGGATGGAGCTCATCAAAGGAACCTGAAGCAACAAAACTTTTGTTCCTTTACACAGATTTCCAGGTTTTGTATGTCATTTCTGAACCTTTTGGAGGCTAAATTCACTTTAGCAGTGTAATACTGCATTTAATTCGGTTACTTGTGTGCTTCGTGGTTGACAGCATGATTTCACAGCAGACTGAGTCAAATGTGGTCAGCCATGATTGTTCTGGGCAGAATTTACACTCAGATCCGTTTGGCCAAAATTTTTATTTGTTGCTTGAAGCTTTTAAAGTTAAAGACTCAAGTTTTTGACTGTTGGTCTCTGTTGTGGCTCCAATTTGCTATAAGCGTTTTTTTTTTTTTTTTTTTTTTACATAAAAATCCTGATTTTTCCCTGTTTGAACACATTGCAAGGATTAGAATATCAGAAGCAGGGATCATATACATGAAGATTAGCTTAACATGCAACAAACAAAGCATCGCCTAACATCTATTATTTACACAGCAAGTTCACTGAGGACATATTCTTATTTCCAGCAGTAGCCTGGGGGTGGAGGTTACCTAGATTTACACACCCACGCCAGGCGACTGCAGTCTCATATTGTTGTCTGCTGGATAACTCCACTGTTGCTGGAAGTTCATTGTTTTGGTCAGATGTAAACCAGTAACCTTGTGTTAACTTCAGCTACACACACACACACACACACTCACTGTCTGGTGGTATGCACCGAGAGAAAACACAGCGATTGCCCTCTCTGCATCTCGAGAGAAATAATTCATGACCCCTAGAATAATCATTTCACCAAGTCCTGCATTGAAGGTCAAAAGTCACCACAACCCATCTCTTTTCACATTTCTCATTATTATTATTCTTCCCTCCCCCCTCGGAATAACCGCCCCACTGTATCCCGATCCGCTTTCAGTCACTGTCATGTTAGATGGGAAAAGCGGCTATGATAAGCCTGAGTGGCACAGGTGGGCTTTGGGATGACAGGAGCGCAAACAAACAGCATCCTCCTGTCACATTACCATTTTGCCAGTTATGGTTGCTTGCATGCCTGCAGGGGCAATCTCCATTCCCAATCCCGAAGGAAAGAGATGGAGAGAAGGAGAACAAGGAGGGAAATTGGGAATCAGATGCTGACTTTAATGCAGGAATGCAATGCTTTGCCTGCATGTCTCGACATCTGCCCGGCACCTGGGTCATCCGATTCAGCATAGCAAGCCCTCGCTGATAAATTAACCTCTGGATTAAAGAGAAATCTGATAAAGCTGAGGCCCTGATGTATGTGAAATGTCACGGAATCTGACAAAGTATCCCAGGCAAAAATACACACTTTTAAACTTCAAATTTCACCTGATTTCACCAGCCAGGGCCATAAAACAAGTTTGCTCTGTGGGTTAAATTTTCTTTTTGGTACAAACATAAACTTCTATCAGAGCTCTACATCCAAGTCATAATTCTGGGCCAGGATCCACAAAAACTATCATTGCCGTTCACAAGCCAACCTGGTGAGCTGGAAGAAAACGACTAATGCCTTTCTGACAGAGTGTAAAGTAAGCACGAGGCAACGTGATGACACAAAGCTTACAGTGAGGCTGTAATGAGGAGAGGCTATGAGCGCAGATAATGCTGAATGGATTCTCTTGAGGCTTTTGCTCTATCTATAACGTGGCTAATTTCCCATGAAGAAACGCAGCCGTTGCTACGGCGTGGCTCGGTTAGGTGTGGCGCCTGTCTATCAAAGCCTGCGTAAACAGAAGCCTGACTTCCCCCTGTGAGCCGACCAACATCTGTTTAGCATCAGCCCTCTGCTCTGATCTGCCCCTTCTTCTGTCTCACACTCTCCATCTCTTTCCAAAACATTTCTCTTTTATTTTCCTCCATAGTCTTGTCCATCTCTCCACACCAAGATTTAGCTTCTTTCCGATTTTTGATGTCTGATCCCTCCCGTCTCTTTACCCTTTTCCCTGTGCACTAAGAGGGTATTATTCTGAGTTGCCATTTCCATCATCGCCCCTCTCCCTCCCGGTCCAGGTACACCTGGCTGAAATTGGCCCCCAGATGACTATAAAACTTGGCAACCCCCAGGCCTGTAAAGTCTGGGCACAGGCACAGACTTCTATCCCCTAGATTCCCATCCTGTCTGGAAACATCCATACCAGCACGGACACACTGCGTATTTGTTTTTATTCCGAAAAGCTGCATTCCTCAACTGCTCCTCCCTGGTGTGTGTTTTTGCAGATGAGAGAGAGAGAGAGAGAGAGAGAGAGAGATTTGGCAGGNTCCCTGGTGTGTGTTTTTGCAGATGAGAGAGAGAGAGAGAGAGAGAGAGAGAGATTTGGCAGGAAGGCAACATGTATGTGGGTCATATTTCTTGGGCTTAAAAAGGCAGAATCACTGGGATGCTCCTTTAAGAGATGTAATAATTGTAGTACTGATGAATTTCACAGTGAAATTAAACTAACTTTTTGTAAAATTCACAAATTTTCTGGAAAATTAATGGAAAAATTAAGTGTTCGCGAACAGAGACAGAAGAAAATGTGAATAGAAATTATAATTATTCGGAAAATAAGAGTTTAATTTGTTAAAGATGTTATATGTTAATATAATCACACATAATAATATAATCAGAGAGAGAGAGGACATTAAAAATGGGGAAGTCAGACGTTAGAATTGCCTTTGGTCAATGTTTTGAGGTCTGTGATGCATTCACTGACTCCTGCACACAGGTACTCTTTGGAAGCGATCAAATAGTGATGTCAGATCCCATGCACTTCATTTCTCAGCTATTTTTTCTACTTTTCCCACTGCAATTTATGCAGTGAACAGCTTTGCCACTGTTCCCAACAGGAATGAATGGCCCACTCTGTCAAACCCTAAAGAGGAGAGAGAGAGGGAAAGAGAGAGAGAGAGAGGAGGAGACCAAACAGATGGGGGGTTATTTGAGCATTGGCCATACCTTAATGTTTGGAAAGATAATCTGTGGGGATTTGGATTCCCGACGGTGGCGAGGTGTTGATGTTTGGGCCGGGCTGGGCCGAGCCGTAGGTGCTGCTGGAGGAAGAACATCAGATAACCCAAACTACTGTAACTCACCCTAGATGATGAACAGGCACTCTTTGTGTCTCAGGTAATCCATATTCCCCGACACTCTTCAGGTAGACAGATGAAGAATGCTGCTCATCGGAGGCATTTGCTAACATGAATGTCCTCGACTCAATAACGCCAGTGTGTGTCTCTGCGGCTTTACACACATTGAAGTTTTGGGTCGAGTTAAGTCGTACAGTGAGAAGTTTCTCCATCATTTGTGAAGAGATGGTTTATTAAGTGCAAGGTAGAAAAAATTTAAGCATGGCTTTTATTTTAAAATCAATGTTGGTCATCTCCATCTTCCTTCCTTTTGTCTACTTTACTGTATTTTTTCTTCCTGCACATCCTTTACTTTTATCTTTCATTCCTTTCTTTCCTTCCTTCTTCATCTTATGTGAAATCATGAAAATCCCCCAACATTGCCAATGATTTACAGGTCATCTTGTCAAGTTGCAATAATTTCCTTGATTAATTCATCCAATTTCAATATCATTTCCCATGTTAAACCTAAATATCACAAGTATTCACCATAGCACCTCTCCACTGATAAAGGGATCAGCTGTAGGGCCTCTGTGTGTTGTCAGGGCAGCGGTGTTATCAGGGTCTGAGGATATGAGAGGCTGAGCTGATATTATGACATCAGGCCATTGAGAGTGACAGATCATCAGCACAGAGCCTCAAAACACGCTGATAAGACTAATGAATTTGACTGAGGCTCGCTGATATGGAGAAAGAGGCAAGTTTCTATAAATCTGCATCCAGAGGAAAGATATGATCACGGTTATTAAACATTATATTGACATACAGGAATATGTATTCATCAGTGCTGATTAAATCTGCAGTGTTTATAGCATTTGAGGATCGGATGACTGAAACCTTGTTGGTTGAAAACCCAGTCTGATCTTTGGCAGGAAGCCAAGGCAAGCCGTCCTATCAGATATGACATATCTCTCGCACCTTGAAAAGTCGCTGTCATAATTCATCCCTAAGTATGTGCCATAAAAATACAGACAGAAAGAAATCTTACATTTTTATTGGCCTTACCTTTGAATGCTGCTGCCCGTTTAAGTCGCATCTGCAGCTCGGGGCTTTCGGTTGGTTTTTCAGGGTCTTGAAGGCCGTGCTGGCATGTCATCAGTCAGGTTCGTATGGCGGGTGGGGGGCAGGGGTGGAGGTTGTGACCTTGTCTTTGGCGGGGTCTCGTTCCCAGAGCACACTGATGGCTGCAGGCCTCAGGAAGGTGTCTTATCTGCAACGCCGGCCTACGTTTCTGATCCGCAATCACATGGAGGTGGCGGGGGAAGCAGACCGCAGCACGGACTTCAAGGAACACGCTGACCTCTGCTGCAGCTAGGTCAAAGGTTTATCTAGCTTTGAGGTTTATTCCATTTTTTTTCCAACTGACTCCAAAGACGCCTATATAGGAACCAGACGCTTGCCTAGAATATGATCCCATCCTGCTTAATCTTCAAGAATGTGTGAAAGATCAGAAACTCTCGCGAGGCTCATGTGCATGAATAATGTATCTAATGTTTTATTACTGAAAAATCTGCACCATTAATCTTAAACAGATTGACAGATTGTTTGTGCGGCTCTATGGTAGCGAGTGTTGATTTCCCATCTCAGCCTCTCAGCAGGGGGACAGCGCTCATATGTTAAAATTTCATAAAGGCGAGGAGGCACATGAGCAGTTGGAGAGGACTGGATATGGGACTCAAGCCGTGCGCGAGGCGGGAAACATCTCCTTCTCAGCAGCTCCTGAGCGCTTCCTTATCAAATGCTCTCACACACAAAGTAAACACGACCTGATGTTCCAGAGAAGCTTCAGCCATAGAGCAAACACCTTATCTAAAACCTGCTAGGGCTGCTGTAGTGCGATCCCCGCTCACGTCATTACCACCAGCACTCACTTTTCATTATACATAGTCAATGATCGGTGTTCTGATTGGGTGTTTTGATTTGATTGATTAGATGTATTGAGACACCCTGCCTTGAAAAGTAGCAAATCCAAGTAAAGCAAACCCAATTATATGGTTTCAATAGTATAAAGGACCATACCATCCATTTTGCATGTTTGAGCCTAATATATTCAATTTTCATACATGTTACTTTACTGACAACCATTTCTCAAAGGATAAAACCGTATTTCAGTTTTCCTGATATTTTGCAAAATGTCTTAATCTTTCAAAATATTCAAGCCATACATCCACCTTAAAAATCCATGTTTCTTCTGCTAATAGTTACGCAGCCTTATGAAGTCATGGATGTCAATTTTTCCATAAATCTTCTTTTGGGACTATATTCCCCGGTGGAGACATACATTCACTCTGTGCATTTTATTGCGCTTAAACACTAAAATTATGTAACTTTTAAAAAAACCTGAATACATGTCTTGCTCGCAATGATGGATTATCTATATCAAGAATGCTTCAAGTATCAACAAGTTGATTTTAATAGCGTACCAGGAACTGGAACCAATGGTGGTCTGGAAGGTAGGAAAAACATTTTTAATTCACCATTCCAGTAGTATGCTTTGGGAAATGATTGTCAGTAAGGTTACATATATGAAAATTGAATATATTAGGCTCAAACATGCAAAATGGCCAGTAAGGTCCTTTAAATGCTAATTCTCAGGATTTGCCACAGTTAGATTAGAACATTTTGGGTCCCCAGAGTAGATTTGCCCTTCATACGCCATTTTATTTAATTCTTTTCTTTTCTCCTCATCTTTTCTCCTCTTTCTTTTTTTCATCAGTGAAAACCATTCTAGCTCCTTGTCATTTTTGTTTTGGCATTAAACAACATTCTTACAAAGAACCTGCTCTTGAGGAAAGTACACCAGGAGTTTTCTGAAGCTCTTTATGATTAGTAGACTTTCCTTTAAGGTCGATTACATACTTCTTATGAGCTTAGTGCTCTTGAACAGTTTAACCACTGACCCAGGAATTGTTGGAATTGTTGCGCCTGTAATGCAGGCGTGACAGCATTGTTCATGAGAATTATCCCTCCGATAAAGTCTCAGGTCAGTAAATTCTATTTTTCCAGCCTCCACGTGAGCACCTGGGCCTCGTGGGAACAGTGCAGCTTTCACTCACCCTGTAAAACCGTCACAAATAATGCCTGGCTGAAAATATAACACACGGCGTTACATACGTGAGTCATGCTTTAAATCTCCACTTTAAATACCCCTCAACGTCCAGCTCACATGACAACACACATGCTGCATTCTCCACATTCCTTCATGTGTGCTCAGGATTATTTCAGTGCCCTGTCATTAGGAGAGGTCTACGCGATGACAACAGAGACTTAGGCAGATTTACTTCACGTTTGATGTGGCCTGTAAATATTTCCCCTGACACAGCGCTTTGACGAAGAAGGTTCCCCTTTGTGCAGAAGCTGTAATCATTATGGGATCGTGTTGCTAATGGTGTTTTGGAGACAGATATTTTATTCCAGACATTTTTTTTCTGTCTGGTTGGGGAAAGAGAACTGTGCCAAATTTAAAGGTGATAAGACAGCAGAGCTAGGAGGGATAATGTTTGCTTGTGTGTTTGTCAATTTTTGTACTTTTTTGGAACATGAATGCCACGATTTTCACTATCAGTTAACTGGAGCTGGAGCTATTTAAAGAACCAAAATGGCGAGCAGCAATGTAACACATGTGTTTATTGTGCTCAAATATGCAAAATCACCAGTATGCTCCTTTAGTGCATTCTGGCTGGGTACTGAGGAGTACCAGATGGCTTTGAAGCACTGCTGTTACACACTGCAGTTGGTTGGCTTCCAAATATGGAGTCGTTTAAAGTCGAAATAAATGATGCCGATGTTGAAAGAGATAACGAGAAGACTACAAATGTTGCTTTTGTAGAAATAATGGAAAGTATGAAAAAGCTGGCACCACGCTGGTATGCATCAATCTGTTACGGTGCTTTGACCTTTGTCCTGTGTGCCGATTGGTCATCCAGAGTGCCCTTGACTGGCGACTCGGCAGGATATCTGGGCACTTGCCATGTTTGGCTGGCATCGGGACTCGCTGGTGGTGATGGTTGTCTTTGATTGGCAGTCTCAGATGTGAGATTAAGTGTTATAATTGATTCTGCAGCCACAGCGGGAGAGCAGCTTCCCAGGAGATGCAAAGAGACAAAACAACTTCACTTACTGTATTTAGAAAAGCAGCATCTGGCTATCACAAGTTTGCTCTCAGGGCCACAGGTTAAAAAAGCCCATGTAGTGATAGCAGAAGCTCTTAACGTCTGGTGTGGTCCCAAAGGCGGGCCACATGAAGGTTAAAATAACTCTTTACATTATTGTGGGCAACTGACTAAAAGTTTTAAGGCTGTAATATTTCCACTATTGGTTATTGAACACGCTGGAGCAAATATTTTAATCTCAAAACAAGCTAAAATGCTACTATCCTGTAAAAAAAAATCATTAAAAGCTACACCTGTACTCATCTCTGTTAATAAAATGACCATAGGGTACCATTTGGTTTATTAAATTGCGTTATATAGTAAAATGATCCTTTATTTCTTCCCACTGTGTGTCTATATACAGTGTGGTTCACCTGACATGCTTCTTCCTGACTTTATTAAAAAATCTATTTTAAATAAAGAAATAATTAAAACAAACAAATGAAAATTACATCATAAAAATAAAAAAAATCAGGTGACAATGTGAATTTAAAAGCATAGATTGCAGCTCTGTAATTTAGCCATGTATTATTTTTGATTACTTTAAGGGACTCTAGTGTATAATATCAGCTATTGGAAGCATATTTTGACATAACATCTGGGTGAAAATTGGCTAAAACAGCCCTTATTCTTTTTAATGCGCTGGGTGTTATTCATTAAAAACTGAAAACAATAATTTTAGTGTTCCAAAAATCTCATTACCATATTTGCCAAAACCTCCTGTGCATATGCAATTGACTTATTTTTACGGTTTCACAGCAGGGGTTCTGGCAAAATTTGAAAATCCCACTCCCAGCTGGATGTTGCTCAGATATTTTCCCTTTTTTTTTTTTTTTTTTTTGAACATCTGTATTCCAACAGAATATATTTTGTTGGACAAAAGGGATTTGTATTTTTGCAGCTGACTAATGAGCAACTCAGATGAAAACAGCAGTGGAGAAATCAAAGCAAAGACGCTCAGGCACAGACAGAACCTCCAGCGAATGCATGAAAGAAATGTCCAAATAGCTTAAGGTTACGACTACTTCTTTTTCTCTAGGCTCCGAGATTCCCAGCCGGGTGACCTCTGCAAGGGAATCCCCATTATTCAATTACACTTCAAGCGCACATGACCAGAGTCTAGAAATCAATGTAGGGCATCTGTCCCAGAGAGATAACGCTTTTCCCAGGAGATTCGTCATGAGCTGTCAAGCTACCTCCTAATTAATTAGTCAAAAAAATCAAACTGCACCAATCTGACAGCATCCAGTCGCAAATGGCTGCATGTTATGTAGGCAGAACGTATACGTATCATGCCTGCAAACCCACTTGGATGAAATGCTGTGCCTATGTGGCCCATTTCTATAACCGTTGCACCCCTTCTTCTGTATGCAGCCAGACCACTAAAAGGCAAATCATTAGGCCAAGGCCAAGAAATCCTGACATCTGTTTTTTCCATTCAGCTCGTAGCCTTAGCTCATTTCGTCCATGCTGTAACTCAGTAGCGCACGTTTTGTGAGTGTGGGTTATTCCCAGCTGACATTACACAGCTGGGATTTGCTTCTGGGCCAGCCGTTAGAAGTTACACAGAGGTGCTTCTGGAGTTACACAGAGAGAGAGAGAGAGAGAAACTGATTAATCACACCTTTTGAAAAGTACTTCTGTTCTGGTTCACGGTTCTTCACTCTTGGAAGAGCGGTTTATGGAAACCAAGCTGAGAAAATACACAGTGCACATAATGGTTTTATTGCATGGCACCCTGCATCTCCACGCATATTTGAGCAATGAATGGTAATAGCAATGTTGTTATTATTAGGCTCAGTTGATGATGTTTACAAGGAAGACTTTGGTCGAGTGGTTTTCCTACAATAATCCCACTCTGTTTCCAGCTAACCGACAATCAGTGTGAGTGTTTGCACATTGAGTCCACTGTTTAAGTTTGGTTTTCTAATCTCTTGGCAGGAATACATGGATGCCAACGAATGCATTGAGGAGCTTCTTAAACAGCTTGAGGAGGAGCATCGAAATGTCCGAAGGTAAGAGGCTCTCAAGTGTTCTGGGCAGATGTTTTATTGCCTAAAGATATCAGCAGCTGCCGCAATCCATTCCCAAAGCAGAGGCAGCAGGACAATGTTATTTGGTTTTGAGCACAAGACAAGCTTTGTATGCTGTTCTTGAGAAATGCTTTTTGTGTTGGAAGCACACTAAAAGTGGGAGACAAAGGGGGGAGACTCTGGGCCCAGTGTGGGGTTGACTGGGGGCATTTCTCATGGAGGTCTTTTGGAGAGGATTTGCTTAGACAATGGGAATGAAGAGCTTATGGAGATGCCAATCTAATGACCTTGTCCCCTCTATGCTCCTCTCATCCTGGGCCTTCCAGTGATGCAACGCCTCCACAAAAAAGAGACACAATTTTTTAAACTTCACCCTCTTTTGTATAACCCTCTCTCCATCTCAATGGAGCTGTATTTCCCCAGCTCAAAGTAATTTTCCTCCCGAGTGAGCAGAGGGGGGCTGGGGGTTGGACACAGCGGGACAGGGGTTTCAGGGTGGGTGGCTGGGGGGATGGATGACCACTGACCATCCCCTTTACTAGGCCAGGGCAGCCCTTTAATAAAGGAAGTGATGTGTAAAGGAATGACCCTCCCGTCTCTGTCACTCCCACCGCTCTTTATAAGCGAGGGGACATCTTCGCTGACACCCAGAGTGACCTAATGGCCACTTAGAATGACTAAAATGTCTTTGTATGGACTGACCCAGAGGACCGCAGTCCCAAGTGGCCGTTTCAAAGCCATGAACTTGTAACAAACTCCAAGCGGTAGCCGTGGTTATGTGTGATCAGCCCCGTGGTTGAACACAAGTAAAATGGCTGACGCAAACTCACTTCAAACCTGGGGGACTGTTTGCCTTTTTCAAGCAAGGATCAGATAAGTGTCCATGTCCAAATTCTCAGGCATGTGATGCTGGTGAGGGTTTGTGGTTTAAGCTTGGCGGAGGGAAAGTGCAGAATACAAAGAGGAGGTAACAGTAACTTCTTAACATTTGAGATATAATCATCTAGACATTGCTTTTAAAAATCCCTCAGTTTTTAGAAACAACACACCACCAGGCAGTATTTGTGCTTCTTTTCTTCCGTGTTGTTTGATTCAGAATGCTGACAGTGATAAACGAGTTCACACAAGCTTTTGTTCTGCTAAAACACAGACAACAAGACACGAAAACGCCTCCTTTCCTTTATTAGGCAGCATCTCACAGCACGGCATAGATCTCTCCCCTTACCGGCCCTCCAACCCGCAGAATATGGGGCCCATCAATCCGTCAAAGAGAGAAAAAGAAGCCCTTACATTCCACTAGTTCCCTGCATCCCTATTTCATGACCCAGTGACCCACTGCATTCATGTCTCTCCTTGTACCATATTATAGGGTAGTTTCACACTGGTGAAGTACACAGATGAGACAATTATGAGTTCTTTTTCAGCCAGAGTATTTGTATGATGTAGATTTCTACTCCAATAACCCCTTAATTGTGTCATATGAAATTGTAAAATGGTTTCCTCTTTGTTAGGACTATTTTTCTCCTGAGATGGGATGTTCAGAGATTATTTTCAGTTTGGTTTCGATCCTATTTATTTATTTATTTTTAATGTATGTCTAATACATCTGCTCCTAAAACCCAATGCATGCACCCACACACACCCGCACACAATCGTAGCATCACTGCTTGATGGAGCACAAAACTCCAGTGGGATGCTGGCTGGGATTTCCTGCTGCTTCTATTCAGAGCAATCACATCCTTGACAGACAGAAACAAAAGCTCTGCAGCACCGTGTCAACATCAGATGGAGCAAATCCAAAACTGACAACATCAGACACAACGTACAGTAGGAAGCTAACCTTTCTTGCCATTATTCATTGCTCGACTGCAGTATATCTCATTAAATATGGTCAAATGTCATTTTAAAGCTCTGTATCGTGTTACAGTATCATTACTGGTGGCCTAGAAATGTCCACAAGCTGCATGCTGATGTGTTGAGAGAAAGCTGAGGTTCTGCTGAGTGGCAGACGTGTAGGAGGGACATATGGATGCTCTGTGACACTTTAAAGCATGACGGCTGGGGAATAAGTTTGCATGACCTCGTTCTGACAAGCTGCTGTGTCAAGGCACCGCGACTGTGTAATCTTCCCTTTGGATTAAAACAGTGTAGATGAGATTTTCCTCCCGCTGTCTCTTCTTCCATCCATTTTCTCATTTTAATTTATCCCTGTGCTGAACTGGTATTTGTTTTTTTCTCTGGATCTTTTTTTTTTTTTTTTTTTTTTTTTTTTTTNACCTCGTTTTTAGTGTCTCGCGTGCCAGTTCTGGCCGAATTTGGGTCACATGGCCTCACCTGCTATTTTCTGCCTGCCGGAACAGATGGTGTCTGTCTGTTACCTCTTCCACACCTTGGAGGACAGGGAGGTACAGGGAGTGATGAGGAGGGTGGCCGGCAGGCAGGGGGCCCCGCTCGGAGCGTCTGGATGGTGGGGAGGTGTGGAGGGGGAGGACTCAGCTGGAGATCCATGTGCTTAGGCCAGGTTGTGTGCAGCTGCAGCCCAAGCGGAAAGGACATTAGCGATGACATCTGCTGATCAATAAGCTATTTGTCATGTTCATAGAAGAATGGTACTTCGAGGACGGCAGGGAGAGAAAGTGGGGGTCAGATCAGATGGATACTTAGCTGAGAGATTATAGGTAATAGGACTTTCTTTGTATAAGTGAATTTGCCTGTGGGTAGAATTGGAAATTGACCAGTTCTGTCCTGTAACTCTACATTTCTGCTCATTTGTCCTTGCCTGAACAGAGAAGTACTTCTAGGTCAGTTTGCCTAAGTCTCTCATTTTGCTGTAAGGACAGCGAGGTTTGGTTGCGTATAGATAAGAGAGAGCCACACAAGCATGAAGCAGGCAAACAGTTTATGAATCTTTGCCTTGCTGGTGTTGCTACAAGGCATATGTGGCCTCAAAGACGCCTGCGTGCTGCCGGCAGTTTGAGCAAAATGAAAGGCTGTAATCCTCAGTGGAAGTATGTGGCAAGGCCTGTTCTGTCGATGAGGAGGTGGATAGGGTTCAGCCTCCCGCAAACCCTCCAATGCCCCAAGGATCTGGCGTCTCGCTTGGGTGAGAGCCATGCATTTTACAACTTTAATTGGATAAGTTGACTGGTCTAATGCAATAATTTGATCACACTAAGCCCCAAAGAGATCTAATGTGCTCCCAAAGTATATTTGTACGCCCTCTGAAGTAAATGACTTAGCCTAATCTATCCATTAGAGGTCACTTTACGACCCAGGAGTCTCTTATAACTTGGCTTCCAAAATATCTCAAAGACCTTTCAGTGGATGAATAAAACAGTCCGTTAAATACTGGAAAACCTTCATCAGAACCTTCAGGGTATAACGGCTTTGAAATCAAAGCTTTAAGCTCTTAAAGTATAAGTTTCCTGTATGAAGTAATCAAGGAAAAAGCGTGCCCTTTTGATATGTTATCAGTAATTAGCAGATCACAGCTTGTCTGCTTGCAGTTGCAGGCTTTGCATAGCAATGCATCTTGTTGATCGGTGAGAAGTTTTCTGCAAACGTGATGATGAACTGCCTGAATCAATTAGTTAAGGAGGTGACATTGCTGATGCCCTGTAACACAAGTCATCGCTTGCCAGTATCCAAACAGTCCACTAAGCCCGTCTAACCGGGGACAGTCATTCCCTCAGTCCTGTAAATGCCAGCGGCTCCATCTTTGATTCATGTGCAAAGTCCAGGCAGCGCTAAATACATGCATCAGTTTTATGGAGCTTATGAGAGGACGAGGTTAATCGAATGGGTTAATGATGCCTTTTATTGATACTCCCTCAAGGTCGTTTCATTGCTGCATTCCCATGCACGCTGGGCAGGAGTAGCTAAACCGAGATATGCTACACTCCCCCAACTGCCATGCCTCCCTCACCACATATCAGTTGTCATAAGGGAGGGACTCCCTTCATGGAGCAATATGTTTCTCTTTATGATGCAATCAAGGTTAAGTGTAAAGCCAAGCAGCTGTCTCCTGTACTCAATCTGCAAAAATAAGTACTTAGCATAATCGATCTATCATCCTCCAGATAGATGATAAAGTGGATTTTTGTTTAGATCTACATGTTGCCAGCTGGGAAGTAAGCTGTAAGAGTTGTTGTAAGACTTGTGTGACATGTATTCTTGGCATTGGGATTTGGATGAGGTTTATCTGCATTCCTTGAAGCAATTAGCTGTGTTTAAGAGCTTTCAGCGAGGTCTTGCATAATGTCTAATTACCGCTGCTATTTGTCTAAGTAGGTTCTCAGACGCAAATGTCTAACAAATGTTTAGGATAGAATGAGAATTGCACATCAGCTTATTAAAGGACTATACCAGTGTTTTGCATATTTCAGCCCAATAAATACACATTATGTTGCTGCCAACCACTTTCCAAAACATAGAACCATACATATTTTTAATTTTGCTGTTATAACCTAATCTTTAAAATCAAACGTTCAGGTGATACACCCACCTTGAAATTCAATGTTTTGCCTGCTAACACTTAAGTCTAAATGTAGAAGGCATGGTTTTTAATTTTTTGGTAAAAGCCAGCTTCTCTATAGTCCCTTTCTCCCATGCAGTTCCCTATTGGATCGTTAATTTAAGCAGTTGTCAGTAACGTAACAGGTATGCAGGTTGTATTTATTGGGCTCAAACACGCAAAATCACAGGTATGCTCCTTTAAATTTATGTTGCTGACAACATTCAACTTTATTAACTTCAGCTGAGTTCTCCTCCACTGTGCAATGAAAGGATTCTTATCAAGATCAGCTTTGGGGGAATGTGGCACGACTCCTTTTGTGCTCACGAAAGTGTGCAGTTATTTTGACTCATACAGCGTGTGTGCTGCAAAACATCCTTGCACGAAAATCAGCAGAGCGATAGATCGTGTGTGTGGTTTGGGCCGTTGATAGATCCCGTGGGTTTTGACTGGTGGAAGTCACAGTGGTTGCATCCATGCTATTTACCTGCAGCTCAGGGCTCTTTGCAAAACATCCTTTCTCTGAGGAAACAGGGAAAATTGGTGAAATTTATAACACTGCAGTGTAAAAATGGCATGTGTGTGGAAGTTCTTTCTTTTTTTGTGTCTCCCATTGACCAGCGTTTATCCTCTGAGTTGTTCACACCTTGGGCTCAAATATGAAACAAATCCATTGGTGGTGTCTGTGCACATCATCTCTGTTCTAGAATTCAAGCATTATCTCCGCGATGCTTCATTTATTCCCAACAAGCATCAAATATCTTGGATCAAAATGATGCAGTTCAATCTTCCATTCAGAAAATGACATATGCTTAAAGAAAAGGAATGGATTTTAACGTCATTTGGAAGATTTTATTAGGTGTAAGTGTTGATGACTTTGAGCATTTCCTGGGATTTGCATTGTGGGACCGCCATCCCGCGCTTCATTCTGCCCCCATCCCTCTGCTTAATGAAACATGACGGAAGTGCATTATTGCATTCATTGCATTACACACTTGATCTTGCCACACAGAAGTTAAACGACACACGCGGACACACATTAACACACAGTCTCCTGAGGGGCCATTTCAATGTGACCTGTCATGTGATTTGCCTCCGTCTGGGCGTTTTGAGCCTTGGAGATTCAGAGCAGACTTGTGTTGGGTAAACAAACACGCTGACTGTCTACAGCTTGGCATTTCCTTTACTCGTCCTGATACAGACCCCCCCCCCCCNCCCCCCAGCCGTCTAGCCATGTTGACAGGAAAATATCTCCTAGTTGAACTGTAATCACCCCTAGTATGTTTGATGTGTTTCCAAATGATTTTACACCCCTTATTTTTGCCTGGATTGCGTCAGACGTTAAATAGCTGTTCTCGGTAGCACGTCTAAGCTTAAACACCGCGTACGCGCTAATCATCTTTGGCGTGCCGGGGAGACGGGAAGGAAACAAAGTTTTTCTTTTTCTCTTCCTATGTGATTGTCTGTCTCAGGAGGAACACACACCTAGACGGGGGAATCAACTGGTTGGTAATGAGCCCAAGCGCGGCACGCTGACCTCTCCTCGCCGCTTCTGGTCACTCATCTGTGATCAAACTGCAGGGATTAATGTCGCATGGGGATGGTGTGGCTGATGGCTGGAGCCCTGGACATTCCACCAACACACACGTACACATTTTCACACGTGTATACTACCGCAACCCAAAGCAACCCTTTACAAACCAATCTACACACCAGTACAAAAGTGCATAGGCTCACATGTTCACTTTTTTCACCATTCAAGCACACACGTGCACAACCACCAGCATCCCTTTCCTCAGACCACCCTGCACAAATCCATATCAACCCTCCATCCCTCCAGCCACTGTCCCAGCACCATCCTGTCTCCTTCCCCACGCCCCCCTCCCCTCTCCCTGTGGAATGCTAACCTTGCCTGTGTGTGCGATTGTGTGCACGTGTAAGTGTAAGTGTAAGTGTGCGACAGTGGTGGAGCCAGGCTGGCTGTGTGGGCGGCCGAGTGTTTCCAAACAGTGGAATCTGTCACTGACACCCCTGGCAGAGCAATAAGCAGCGCCTTAATGAGCTCAGCAGATCACTCAGCACACAGAGGCTACACACACACACACACACACACACACACACACATGTGCACTCACACATGCTCATGTATGNGCTACACACACACACACACACACACACACACACACATGTGCACTCACACATGCTCATGTATGTTAAAAATGCAGACACAGCATCAAATGCACACGTACAATATACATAATTACAGTTAAGAGCACATATGAACGTATGAACAGCACACACACAGTTTTGATTGTGAGATCGCATGCATGCACACACTCATGGACACACAAAAACACACACCACTCAGCCCTCATTACACAGTTAAAGTGGTAGAAAACGAAGCTAAACAAACAAACATAGGCTGTTTTCTGACAGAGGAAAGAAGGGCTTCTGGGACATCAGGGTGGGACTATTTTTGACTATTTGACTCATTCTGCACGCTTGCCTCTAAACTCTGCAGGCGATTTGTCACCCTAGCCACCGCTCGCTCTTTGTAGATCAAATTAGAATGGAACACTGCCTTCAATATTTCTTGATTATGGTGCATATGTATGTGCTAGTGCTGACTCAGACGTCCATTTGTCTTTTTTTTTTTTTTTTTNTTTTTTTTTTTTTTTTTTAGTCAAATGGGACAATGGTGTCTAATTGGTGACCACCTGCTCTTAGAATCAAATCACACTCACTTTTTTATTCAGATTTCCCTGCCAGACAGCTGCGCTTATGATAAACACAATTACCCCTCTGCATGACATTTTGGTCATATATGCAATAATCAGGCGTCATGAATCTTTTTGAGTTTTATGAAGATAAATGGGAATTTCACTGCCGGTTTTACGAGACGTGTGATGAAGGGTCGTGATCCGACATGTCCATTTTTTTTATGATCGCTGTCGGGTGATAGCAGACTTTGCTAACTGGGTTGAACTCTTTCCTGCATGTTTATCTTCCGTCTGACACCAGTCCCTTTCGGTGCCCCCTCTTCCATTCTCCAGCAAGCAAGTTTCCTCATGTGATGAGTGTAAGTGTTAGTTTAAGACACTAGTGGCAGTGGATGTGGGGTGAGGAGGCTCTAAGTCAGCCCTGTCCTTTCTTTCCCCTCGTTAACTCAGAGCTCCTGTCACCAGGACCCTTTTAATTCCCCCCTTTCACCCCTCCAGTGTCCACCCCCCTCGCACTGGTCCTGTTGGGGAACAGACAATGGAGGGTGTCCCTCCTGCCTCCCCCCGTCTCCCCCTTCTCCTCTTCTCTGGCCCTTGCAGGCGTCCTGCCTGGTTGAGGCTCTGGGCTCCAGGCTGCAGTTTGTCACAGCCATTCAGCTGAGACTGATTGTGATTGCGGCAGATGGGCTGGAGCCGAATCCACCACTGGTTCCAGGCAGACCCAAGCTCTTCTCTCTCTCTCTCTCTCTCTCTCTCTCTCTCTCCCTCTCCCCTTCTCTTTTTGTCCTTTCTCTTCATTTTGTCCTCGATTGTCCCCATCTGTAGTTTGCACCTTGCTTGTCCTTGCATTCCCTTATTTTATGTCTCCCTCTATTATCTCTCTCTCTCTCTCTCTCTCTCTCTCTCTCTCTCTCTCCCTCTTTCTCTCTTTCTCTCTCCTTCTCTTTTTGTCCTTCTTTCTCTTCATCTTTGTCTTCGGTTGTCCCCATCTGTAGTTTGTCACTTTGCTTGTCCATGCATTCCCTTATTTTTTTTTCATGTCTCCCTCTATTATCTCTCTCTGTCACCCTCTCTCTCTCTCTCTCTCTCTCTCTCTCTCTCTCTCTCTCTCTCAAAACAGCCCAGTTAGTGCAACATCACAAGCTGGGTGCCGCTTGCCTGTTCATGTCCCCTCGCTGGAGTTATCCCCCCCCCCCCCCCCCCCC